>CM033346.1:5517535-5529501 GCA_019395295.1 Osmanthus fragrans
TAAATTATGAAATTTGCTGTAGGCCTCGAAAACCACAGAACCAACACTGTTTCTAACACCGTAAAGGAGGCTTGATATTCACATACTATATAATACTATTTTAGCATACTTAATAAATATGTACAATCGTTTCAAAATAAATAAAAGAAGTATCAATTTCATTTTTCAAAAAGTGAAATGAAAAAATTCAAGAGGTTGTTTAGCCTACGACATTTAATAGGATTAAACCGTACCATGCAAAATAGTACAAGTTTCTTGAGCACTTGTGAAGGTTATACTTGAAAGAGTTTCGTATTAAATAATACTATTTAACACTAGTGATGACATGTGACCATATGTTCAATTAAATAAAATTTTTGAATGAATTTATCATTTAATGTCATGCAATGACCACTTAGACTATTTCTTGACATCAACACTACTAAATAACATTACTCTTTCTTATTACAAATAGTTTGTTTGTTTTCTTTATGTTGTTGGCTCAAACGAACTACAATAATCTTATATCTTAAAACAATATCATGACATATATTCGGCATGGTCATCCAGTACTCACAACTTGCAAAACCAGCAAAATGAGAAAAATGAATGAATCAACTCATGGACTTCATCAACATTTTCACAAAGTCTAGAGTATTCATCAAAATGAGATTCAAACTCTTTTATTTTCTGACCAAATGCCAATTTTCTTCACCTATTCCTGTAATATTAGCTACAGCTCAAAAATCACAATTACCATCCGAAGCTACATCCTCCACATCAACCATGTAAGGTCTCAAACGAATATGAAATGAATCCAGATAAAACTTTGATCCACGTGCTTTATGCACCTTTTCTTTGCCGAATTGGATCTTGGCTTGATAGTGTAGGCCGACTTAAAGGCGTGATGGAACTATCCAATTGTTGTAATATATTGTCTTGTCCAGATAGCACTAACTAAAAATATGATAGATCTCGACGAGTGAATATATCCATATTTGAAGATGGACAACCCTTTGTCTTAGTTTTGATTTGTAGCTCAACTAATGATGTAAAACTTGGACTAGAATCTCTTTCAGTTTCTGTACGATTTTTGTTTTCACATGACATTATTATCTCGATAACGCTTATAAATCATCTCAAATAATGATGCACAATTAACCTTAGACGTGTTACCTTTGTCAAGAGGAGCTGGATCAAGTTTCTTCCAATTAGAGTGTACTCTTGATAAAGAGATGTGCCGAGATTCTATCTTGCACTCTCAAATCTCATGGGCACACGATAATCCATGCGTTTGTCGTATAACACATCCACGATCTACCTTGTCTATATGTATTTTCTTTAACGGTATCTCTTCCATTATTGTTTTGATTTCAATTGAAAATGATATTTTATGATTATTAGGGTTATATATATAAGTAAATTTACATAAAATAAATTATATAATATAATTATATTTATAAAAGTGAATGTGTATATAAAAACTGTGAATGTAAAAAGCGTCATTATAATTTTATTGTATATGAACGTATTCAACCGCATTACTTTTATATAGTAAAATGCAACATAACTCTTGTAAAAAATAAAAAAAATAAAAAAAATAATTTCATCTTACAAATAATATCTCATCACCTAACATCTTTAATGGAAATTTTTAAAGCCCTGCTATGCGGACATAACCACGAAGGCTTTGTCCATTTAGAAAAATCCGACGAGAAAAATTAAAGAAACAGGGTCTGGGACATGGCCAGTCAACATACCCCCCCAGTTCGTCTAGCAAAACTCAAACCCGACTCACTCGTCTATCAAGTATAATATATATTTAAAATTTAATTTCAATTTTTTTTCTTAAGCCTATGTTTGGCTCCTATTTTTTGAAAAAATAATTTCAACCACACATTTTCCTATAAAATAATTTTACAAGTAAATCGAATTTTTTCCCCTTATTTTTCAACCATGCATTCATCAATAAAATACTATTCAAAAATGCATTTTGTCAAAAAATGGGGCTCAAACAATACGATACCAAATATGTTGATAAACATCTTGATTGAGGTATTCAGGGTATGTTCTTTCGTAATACTTTCATAGTGATATACTACTTTCATCCTATAAAGATATACTTGTTTATATTTTCACACAAATTAATAAAATAATTAGTATAGTTGAATATATATATATATATATATATACATTTTTCTAATATATCCATACATTAAATAATAATTTAAATAGAATTAATTTATTTATTGATAACAAGTACATTGAATAAGAGTATATTAAAAAATATGTATATTTTTAATAAGGAAAATCACTGATAATTTAAAACAACGAGGAAACAAAGTCATGGGACGGAGTAGTGACAATTGTTTTTGGGTACCGTTATTTCCATCCGCATTTTTTTATATTTACATCCACCTCTAAAAATAGAATTTTATCGTATTTTAAATTTTATGTAAATTTACCGAAATAAACATAAATAAAATTAAACAAAAATACATAACTCTATATTTATCTACTTATTTTTATTTTCATTAAATTACCCTAAATCTTTCTACATTTTTTTAGAATTTGTATTAAACTAGAACTCTAATAGATCAAAAAAAATTACATGAATATGTTTGAGTACGAAAACTTTAATAGATAAGAACTATAGTGGATTTGTTTGGTTTGAAATTTTTTCAAACCGACTATTTTTGTTTTGATTTCAGGTTGGGATCAAAATCAATCCAAACCAAATAATAATTTATGGTTGTTTGCTTTGACGAATTAAGTTTTAAGAACAAGAACGATAAAATTTATAATCTAACATAATTAAACGAATAATATATAGTTATATAATGTTTAATTAGTTCAACTTTGTTTTTATTTCGTTCATTTGATTTAAAAGAGTTTGTGATTTTAGAGAATATGTGGATCTATAATGTTAAGATATTTATTTAAAGTGTGATGAAATTATAAAATTCATTTGGATATATAGCAGTTAAATGAATGAATTTAATAAGAATAAGATTGAAATATGACGTGGATGCAAATAGTATTTTTTTAAAAAAAATTTAAAATTTTAATAAGAATTAATTTAGTGTGGGATGTATAATATAAAAAGTGTTAATGAAAATAACCGTACTCTTGTTTTTGTAAAAATCTCAGTTTCGAATAAAGAAAAAAGGAGGGCGGCAAATTCTCAAACAAATGGAGGCAAAATTCTGCGCGCCTCTACGCCCCTCTCTCGGTTCCCCTCCCCATCGTAACATATGCAGACAGGTATAATAAATCTTCCGATGTAATTTGATTAGGAATATGTAATTTTAATCAATGTTCTTCATCATCATCATCCTCAATTCCGTTCCATTTATGTGTTATTCTACTTTAATTTTGAGTTTTTTTCGAGAACACTGAATATATTTATCTGCACTTTTCATTTTGTTGTGAAAATACTATAATATGTTCACACACAATATTCAGATTTCAGAGTGTCATGATTTTAGATGTATAACGGGATTCGAATAAATGCGATACACCGTGGCGGGTTTTTTCATATTCTCGTAACAAAAAAAATGAAGAATGTGTGACAATCATTTTAACTTTTATCTGTTGAACTTTTATCTGTTACAACTTTTCTCACGTAGAAGTAAAATAGGATGACACCAAATCAGGCCAATGTGCTTTACTTGAAAGGAAGGGGAAATGCATACAAATTCTCCAGTATGTTCATTGCAGACTCACTGTATATTCTCATAATTTGGATAGTGGATTTACTATCGAAAATTTTGTTATGGATTGCGTTATTGAATTAGAACCTTTCTGCATTTTCTATTCCCTCAAAGGTTGGTCTATCGTTCTTTTTCTTCTTCTGGTTCTACATGCTATGGTAAATCTCCTAGAAATCATAAATGTTAAAGTTGTGAAAAAAAATTTAGTCTCACCTCTAAGGAAGTGATAGTTTCATGTCAATAATTGTTTTGTTAGATATGAACGTCGTCCAAGATGCAGTGTTTTCTGTTTAAATGAATACGAATACAATGTTACGGGGGATTAAAAGTAACTTAAAATTACTTTTTTAAAAAGGTACATCTCCACATATTTTCATGTAAAGTAAACTTCAAAGCTATTTCAAGCATAGAAAACATGTTTTATCTGGTTATAAAGTACATGCGGTGACGAGTTATTTGACTTTTCATTGTAAAGGTGTTTATTCAGCTTTTCTGTAATTCCTGTTATACTGCTGTGCATATAAATTACTTTAAGAAAACACATTCAGGGCTTCTACCAAAAGACTCGGAAGATTATTACATAAATGTAATCCCAATGAAATTACATCCCAAATTCTATTTCTTGACTCCTACCTTTCTCTGTAGACGTCGAAAAATGGCTCTGTTAATGAGCATGATTTGAAAAAGATCTGAACTGTCTACGATGTACACATTGTCAATCGAATCTCATCCTATATCTTAAAATTTTCTTTCTGCCACCTAAATTACAAATAACTATAACTCATGTAAAGAGGTGGGCAATTGAATGTAAAACAATATGTTGCAGATCTAATCCTACGGCAGTCCCTTATTTTTCTTTTGGAGTGGACAATTATTTGTTAGGTCCTCAAACTTTCAACCCTCCCTGCACCATTGCTTATCCTATTTTTTCTCATTTTTCTTGGCCATCTTGCTTGCAGGGTAATGCAATCTGGCAACAAGAGGTCTCGGGGCTCGCAATTTCTGCTCAAATCCTCGGACGCAAACAAATCCTACAACATGATATCGAAGGACATCAGCAACAAAAGAATGCCGAAAACCTCTCTCTCACGAATTAAATGTACAGGGGGCGGTATGTTGTTCCAATAATGGAGAAAGCAAATATTAGGTTTGTGTTAATTTGAATTCAGCAAGCAGTTCATACCTTTCCAGAAACAGTATTGGATACCTTCAGTTGTCAAGCCTAGCAAAATTAAGTATTATTTCAGTAAGTTACTTTTTATGTTATAGTCAAAGTACAAATGGAGATTACATACCTTTGAAAATAGTTGAGACAGAGGTCCCAAAGAAAACTGTCCGTCTCGGCAGGCTCCATAACATATTTCTTGGAACGTTGATAGGATTAAGACTAGATTCATGATCCGCAAATACCTGTGTAAGAGCTTTTAATCCCCGTTTTTCTAAACTTTTGAAATTATTCAAAATTTGAGTTTTATAAGATTGAAATTGATCTGGCTGGAGAGTGAGAAGCTGTAGTGGTTTATGTTAAAATAGTATTTAATAGAAACATAACAAAATATTAAAATGTGAAGGCTTTTGAGAAGTATAAGCTACAGGGGGATAAATTGCAGGAAAATACTTTTGATGATCACTTTGGAATCAAAAAGTTCTTTGCTAAGTAGAATTAAGACGATGCATAAATGTTCTTTTAGTCATAGTAGGAATAGGTGGATACACGATGAGGATCATGTTGTGTTAAAGTGCGATTGTTTTAAGTATTTAGAGCACGGTAGAAGTCATGATTATATGCACAAATATAATATAATTACACTATGTTACCTCATTGACTTGGAAGTAAGTACCATTCAGAGGGAAACTCCCTCTCATTGCCGTTCTGCATGGAATCTGCAAGGGGGAAGGATTCAGTAATATCAAATAATTTTGCTTTCACTATAAGGGTTTTCGTAACATATTTCATGTTCGTGTTGCCTACCAAAAGTGTGCCTCTGACTGTTTGTGTTTGTTCTTCTCTTATGCTACTGCATGAAAAGCACATCTTCTTATCACAAAGTCCACCTAATTCTTGATGGCTGCATTTACTTTTAGGCGGTTGGATTGAATCTGCCATCTCTCCTGTTTAAATTATGCCAAATTTGGATAAGTGGTTGACAGGTTATAATAAATGTATATATCCGCTTGAGTTTATGAGGAGAAATTAATAAATACTTTCAACCTCCCTTCAGTACAACAGTGATGAATGCCTTTTCTTTTTCTTATGTGGGCATTTATGCTATGTTAAGAGCAAGTAAATCATTTAGTGCCTACCCGGGGTCCATATAGCAAGAAGGTATGGACTAGGATCATCAGTTTCTCGCCTTTCCATCTAAACATATAAGAACTTTTGGCCAGTTAGAATTAAGTTGCATATAAGAAAATAGAATTTAAAACTGAGAAGATAACTAACCCCTTTCAGTAGTGGATGATTGTCTGGGAGTTCGTAGCTGCAGCAGAATGAGTAACCAGTCACCAAAAATGTATTAACTTATCGTATTCACATAAAGGACAATATAATTAAGATACGCGTTCTGGTCTCAGGCTGCAAGGTTTATTTATAAATGAATGGGGAAGTTGCATCATGTGGCGAGGTTTCTGATCCTTAAAGGTGCACCTAGGTTCTATTATTTTATCAATCTATATCCTGAGTTGAGAACCTGTATCAATTATTACTCACAAATGAGAAATTAAGAATCAATTATTCAGCTTTTCTTGAGTGAATACTATTTTCTAAATAGCAGACTACATCATAAAGTAGTTTTTCGACAATCTGGTGGCAGCCTATATTGTAAGTCCAAGATGGTTGGTCCAATGTATAGGATCATGGATTTATGCCAGTGTGAAACTCCATGTTAACTAGTAACTTAAATTGCATGTTTTTGTTCAATAAATGACTGTTTCTTGTAGAATTTCATGTCCTATTGAGATTTCATAGGAAGGCATCAACTTACACTTGGTGCTCTGTCCGCAGTCGACTCACACTTTTCAGTTTGGGTGTTGGGATTGAAGCAAATTCAGGACGCAAAGAAACAAGGGCTTTTGACAAATTATTTTCTTCTGCATCTCCACGTTTTGCTCTTGCATAAAGCTCTGCAAATTTGTAGCAAATTGTTCTATATTGAGTTTGATTGTAGGGATTTCATCGGGATCCTCATAGAATGCATCCTCAATATCACTTTCTGACACTTCCACGAGTGGTTCTGGCGTCGCTGGTTCCTCGATAATAGGATCACAGTTTTGCCCCGTTTCTCTATCTGAATTTTCACCTAGTGGTGGTAGTGCCATTGGCTTTATCGTTACACCAGGGTTTTTATTGGCAGTGGTTGTAGTAGTAGATGCAACGATACATTTCTCTTCTGGCCCAGGGAGGGCAAGTCTTGCGCTGTACCAAGCAAAATATACTCATCATATTTATGTATTTGTATTCATTCTGATGTCATAAAGGTTATGAAGTAATAGAAGCGAACCTTGCGAAAGCACTAGCAAAGTGTCGGCACTCTCCTCTCATTGGGCATGCATTACAATTTGGTTGTTTCTTTGTGCAGAAAACCTATGTCCCAAATTAATAAATTATCTATTAAGAACCTCTCATGTACTGAGGATAATAGTGATCTCCACTGAAGACGTACCTTTCCAAATGTTATCATTTGATAATGTAGCTCATACCTGCAGTTCCATAATATATAAAATCAGAACTTCAGGTATGGCAAAAGATTTATTCCATTTAAACTGTCGACGATAAGAGATTTTCGAATTGAAATGAGTACTTTGAGAAAGGAAATTACAATGTTTTCTGATCCAGCTTACAGAGTCTGGGCCAAAGATATTTCTGGATAGATTCCAGCACTGGGTACCTGCATGGAACAAGATTAGCATCAAGAGTAGTTCATAAACTTTACTGTTTAATTGCTTGGCATGTACTTACAGTTCAAGGAGATGCAACTGGAGTTCTTCAGGAAGTGGTTGGAGAGGCACCCACCCGAGTCGTACAGCAATTCGTCCAACATTCGTGTCAACCTAAGAAAACACTTAGTTAGGGCAAGATTTCTTTATTATTATTATTTTTTTGGTTCGCTTATTTATATTAGGTACAAGTTATTTGTACAGGCAAATGGCCTTACTGGGAATGCAAGGTTATGAAGTGTTAAGAGGCGTACGCACTCCACGCTCTTTAAGCCCAGTCCTCGTATGCTTAGTAGATAATCTCTGCAAGACATTATGTAATCAGAGGCAAAGAGTGAAACTTTGGAGATGGCGAAGTTATTGGATGACATCTCCTTGCCTTCTATTATTTACTTTCCTAAGACGGGTATATTGAAGGATTAATTTCTTCAAGGAAACTTACTTAGACTTTTCTGGTGGAACGTCTCTCAACCATTCCAGGTCCATTCCTCCATGGTCTTCAACCAGTCGATTGAGAAAATCCTGTACAATATTCAACCAGTGTTACACTGGCCTTTAGGTTTTAATGGATTATCAGCGGTTTTATTGGAGTCCATGGTATAAGCATTCTACTTACCTTAATTCGCTCTGCTAGCATGTTGTTCATTCCCCTTTCCTTGATTGTTTCCGAAATCTCACGAACATCAGCCTTTCTTAATGCTTCATAGTCCAAAGAGTCCATTGTTTCCTCACATCTTTCTCTTTTTCCAACCTTCAATTGTGCTTGCTTTCTCAATTCATCCCAATGACACGCTTCTCTCTTTTCCTTCTCAACTTTTGTCTTTCTTGCATTTGAAGCAGGGGGACCTGTCTGGTTCATTGGTTTTGTCGTAGAATTTACTAGTCCTGCTGCATTTGGTTCAGATATTTTATTATTTAAGTGTTGGAAATTACCTGCAACGATTTTAACCTGTAAATAAAAATTGTGTCCAGTAAACCAGTGTGGGTGTTCATGGATATTACCACTTGACATTTCGTTGAATGCTTCAGTAGGTGTCGTGCAGTTTGATAGAAAGTTGATTTCTTGCTGAATGGTCTTGTGGCTTCCTCTGTTGCAGTTGGTGGAATGTTGACCCTCTTTGCTTTGAGAACCAGCTGGTATATTAGTCTGTGGTTCAAGGCAATTGTTTTGCATTGTATGCTCCACCCTTGTTGTTAGATCTGGTCTTCCAGTCCATTGGGGGATAAAACTCCTTTCTAGACTCTGTCCTATGTTACAATGTGCATGTTCTACATCTGTTATCTTGGTATTCTCAAAATCTGTTGATGCCAAAGAAGATATGCTTTCTTTTCCTGGAGATGCAAGGAAGTTCGATTCCCATTCTTCCAAGCCTGTTGTCATGCTTAACCAGGAATTAGTGGATGGTTGACTTGGCCTCTGATAATGCAGGTTATACACAGGATTTTCTGATTGAGAGAGTTTCTTATCTGGAGATGAACTTCCCATCACTCGATGCTGATGTTCCTGTAATGCAGCCATTCTTTCAGCCTGTTCCAAAAGATTTAGAGGGCCACCGTTTTTGCCTAAATTACACCCAGATATTTGATCTTCGGCTTCTGAATTTGATCCTGAGCTGGATCTGATATCTTCATTTGCTTGAAGAATGAGAGATTCAGAAGAACTTTGTGATGAAATGATGTCATCCTCTGCTCTTCTATATTGCTTGTCCATTCCAAAGGTTCTTGTTCCTGTCACGACATTTCCTGCTCTGTATTGACATGATCCACTGGATGTTAGAGATCTGTGGTTGTACACTGGCTGTCTTATTGTGCCGTGATCATAAGTTATAGTGCCATCTGGACATGTTACTTGAACCTCAAGTTCTTCAACTGATGGACTTGCTCCATTTTGGCAGCATGGTTGTCTGATAATTGTCGATTTAAGGGGGAATTTGGCTGCAAGACACATGAAGGCAGAACTGCACACAAGGGGGGGAGTAAATATAGAGATCATCAGCCTCTGTCATCTTGTTTGGCTCTTAAAAGTTCTACAAAAAAATGTTGGACTTTACCTTGAAAGATGATCTGAAACATTCTGCGTGAGAAACACTCCAATCACGGAGTCAACAACTGATCCTTTCCATTTGGAGAATCGTCTATCACCTGTAACGGTTGCAATTTGAAACCAGGTTTTATTTCCATGAATCCATACATTTGTTGAGGTAAAGTCAAGCTTATTAGCTCTTGTTTGATTTGAATTAAAGTTAATCCCAATTTACATGGTTTCAAGGAATAACATAATAGAATTAAGTAGAATTAAGATGGAATACACGGAAAATCCTTTCAGTAATAAGAGTGATAGTAAAGTCACAATAGAGGATCATCTCGCAAATAATGGTTGGTTTATGCATTCAGGTTTGGTTGCAAATAAGAAACCAAGAAATGAAGTGGATGTAATGAATAGGATTAGGGCTAGGAAAATAAAATCAAGAAGCACTATATGAATTATATTTGATTGAAAAATACCCACGAAGTTAAAAAGAACTTTTATGAACAAATACCGGACTAGCTATTTTTATGATACTAAGAGTTCGATTGTTAAATAACAAAATGTCAATAAGATGAGCACAACATAAATTGGTTTACTGAGAGAGATATGTGGCGATATGAGAATAGATAAAACAAAAAATGAGGTTATACATCAATGGGAGATATTATTTGGAGATAAATTAAGACTATGTTTGGTATAGATTCTCTAAAACTTATTTTCAATTATACATTCTCTCAATAAAATAATTTACACGATGACTCATAACTTTTTACAACCTTTTAACCACACTTTCATAATTTTTATTTTTTTTTACAAAATCTATTCTTAAAAAATTATGTCAAACAGACCATAAAGGAAATATAATTTAGATGGTTAGGACATGGCTTACATAGATTTAAATAGGCTCTATTCACAAGAATATGTAATTTTAGTTTAACAAGTAAATAACTATTAATATGACTTGATTTGTTGCAAAATATTTGATTACATTGGACCTTTCACAAGATTCACGAGAAAAAAGATTCATGTAGCTTGGACAAGTTTATTGTTAACAATACTGAGCTTATTATTTTTTATTGTTCATTGTTATGGCTCTTACACGCGTGACTGAGGCACATGATTATTTTCAGGTTTTGATCATGATAGGCCTCCTATCCACTTCACCTATTCTAGAAGAGTCAAGAATGATGGAGAATCAGCTGGAAGGAAGGAGGGAATAACTGCATTCGGTTACAAGGGCGAGGGGAATAAATCTGTTAAGGGATAGCTATATAAGAGAGGGGGAAAGGAAATGACAGACAGGCAAATATTGAGTGAAAGGAAGTCAGTCTAGCTTACAGTTTTGTAATACCCTGCATTTGCATTCAACAATCAATAACAGACTTAATTCTCTTTTCTTCTAGTGGAATCCTATCAGATCACTAAAGACAACCATTCTCTTTCTTTGCAATCCTATCTTAAAAGCAATAGGGGCACTTTTGTGGTTATGCCCTTTCCAACTTACCCTATCCTCTCACTCTTCACATACCTCAAATCACCACGATTTTTAAATAATAAAACTTGTTAGTTTGTGTAAATACTAAATAATTAGCTGTATATGATATTGTTTACTTATGACAGAAATTGATCATTAATTCCTAAGATTCTTGATATACATTTCACAGTATCATCTTTACATATTTAAAAAAAAGTAAATTAAAGTTGGACTTATTTACGGTGCATTGAGCGCATTTATATTTAATTAAAAGATTAATAAATATCTAACATGATATGTAAAAATAATTTATGTAATAAAATTGATATCTGGGATATGGCTAGCGTAAGCATGGTATCAGTGATGTCAACGATTTTCATGATCTGGGAGCAAATACCTTGAACAAGATGCATCCGTGCAATGAACGAGTCTACTCGTCCGCGGAATACTTTCCTTTCTTCTTCCCACCACTTCTCTTTATTCTGGTCCGTCGTTTCTGTGCTTTCGCTTCCTTCCTTACCCATCAAAAGATTCCATAGTCTATTAGTCTCTGGATCAAGATCTACTTTAGGTCGTGGTCGTCGTTTTTTTATTGGATCAAATTCTTCATATGGAACAATGGCACCATCTTGTTTATACAGAACAAGTGCACCTTGCTGCTCCCCATCAATTTCCTTTCCACTACTCTTAATGCTCATGGATTTTAAACGATATATAATATCATCAACTGAATTTAAATGTCTGCCATCTCCTAGTGAGCCTGCCCAAAAAACAGAAAGAATGCATAAAATTTTTAAAGACCAAATTTAGGTTGATGCTAACAGCATAACTTGAT